>CM021109.1:453690864-453708553 GCA_007115665.2 Sequoiadendron giganteum | reverse complement strand
ACGCAGACGCAACTATAGCAGGTTCTCTCTTCCGCAGATTTCTGTCTTCTTGGCAGAAGAGGTGGAAGGATTGTCAGAAGATGAGGGAGATGCACTTCCTCAGTTTTACAGAGAACAGGTTGATGGACAACCACTGCCGTTAGTGAATTGGTATGCCAAAGAATTCTCATTGGTGAAGGAGAAATCGATCAGGGTCATCCAGAATAGTATGCTTTATCTAGAAAGCAGAAGGATCAGAAAGTATCCATGCCTAGAATAGAGCCGCCACCAGAAGATGTACTATCCTCTTCGTCAAAACCTAAGCAGAAGAAGAGGAGTAACCCTCTCCAGCGCCTAGTAACTCAAAGGGAAAAGTATCTGTTGCTATTCCACATATAGAGCCTGTCATAGAAATTGTTCAAAGTTCACCACAACCTGAGTTTCAGCCACATTTGCCGTCACCAACACCAAAGTAGCCTCCAGTTCCAATTCACATTGATTTGGACGTGGATTCGCCTCCTCGCAATAACCCCTCTACACATTCACTTTCATTAGATCCTCCTATGACCAGTACAGATCATTCCAGTGGGATTAGTCGGGATTCGTTTTGGCTTGAGAGTCAGCTAAGAAGAAAAAGGAGACAACCATCTTATGTTCTTGATCATTCAAATCTCGATCATGACCATCAAGATGTGCCTGACAAGAGGATCAAGAAACAAGTCCACATTGAGAGGAATGTAGGTAAGGAGATCATTGTTGAGACCGCTACACCTCCAGAGGATAAGAGTCTGGACAAGATGGAAGCCCAAGACTTCGAAGTGATCACAGTCAACTTCGGTAGAAGTACTCGTCAGACGGACATCGACCTCCTACAGGTTGCTATAGAGAGTGCAAGGGATAGGATGGTGAACGATGGAGAAGATAAATCAGCCCTCAAGGCTGAAATACAACAACTTTGCCAGTATATTTCTAGCCTGGTACATAGGATAGGGGATGCTGTTACCGCACTTCCACATATGTTAGAACCACCAACAGAATAGGGTTAGCTTGATCACTTGGTTGCATATGGTGAGCGGTTAGAAGAGTGGGAGGAGGAGTTTGTTGCTAGAGGCCGCTTTGTACTTTCAGAGCTATATCAGTTACGGTATAATGCACGTGAATATCGTCTTGAACTTCAGGATGAGGAGCGTGACTTGGCTATTAGTAGACCTAGGGATGAGATCCTGATTGCTAACCTGGGGTTGTCATTTGACTCAGTCACAAATGCAGAGGATAAGGAAGATGTCTACGTTTGGAGAACACAGTTGATCTTCAAGGCTAAGATAGAAGAAATGATAGCATCTGAGTTGGCTAAGAGCAGAGAGCATGTAACTGGTGCACTCCGCTATGTGAGAAAATTTGTGTCTCAATTACCATGCCTGTGTCAACGTGTGGGTGGTGACTATGTTGAGCTTGTTGATGTTCAATCAGAGCTCCAAGCACTTATTCACAGTATTTTCAGTGGTGAGACCATTGGCTGCAAGATGAATTAGCTTACAGTCATGTCAGCATTGTTTGACGAGGCAATCAGGGGTAAAGGCGAGTTTCAATGTCAGATAACTAATGGAGAGGACATGCTGCATAAACATGGGATTCTTCGCCAGAGCTTCAGTTCCCCAGAAGGTGATGCAGTCAATAACCTCGTGGATGGGTTAATTGCTCAAGATCAGGGCCAGTGAACTTCAGTTCAGGGCATCCCACCTTTTCCAAGATAGATATTAGACACAGGAGTTAAGCTCGATGCCTCTTTCCGAGTTAACTCATTGTTACACATTGCATGCCATGTCTATCTTGGAAACATCTATGTATACTTGGAGTTTCTTTTAGGTTTTTGCGTTAACTGATGATAGTATTCTAGTTAACTTGCTTTCAATAAGGACGTGCATGCTTGCACATTGTCCATTTAGATTAGATACTTCAGTTAACTAATGGTAGCTTGCTAGTTAATTGTATAGTTTCCATTATTAGGGTTTAGAAATAAGATCTTGCATGTACTGCAAGACTATAGTTGACTCAAGGTGATTTTAGGGTTGCCTACACCTTGATGTCTATAAATAAGAGCATTCAACTCATTTGTGATTAACTTTTGCTTGATAGCATACATGCTGTGCCTACCTTGCTTGTAGTATTGCTATTATTGTATCTGTTCAAGGAACTTTTGCAGGAGAGATTAATATATGCTGTGCCCACCTTGCCTGTAATATTGTCTTTTTGTATCTGTTCATGAGCGTTTGTTTTGATAATGAATTGTTATGCCACTCGGGTTCCATGCAATTATTATGGTGAATGCTTGCCTTAGTTAGATATAGTGGCTAGTTCGATCGTAGATTGTACGTGTGTCTCGCCTATGCAATTTGCTGTCCTAGTTGGCTATCTTTTGTGTTTTGTTATCAATAAGCCTATTCAAATTGAGCAAATAGTTGTGCCCACCTTGCCTTCATGTTGAGAATTTGTACTTAAAGCTTATCGTATAATGTGTGTGATAATAAGCTTATTCAGCCAAGCGAATAGTTGTGCCCACCTTGCCTTCATGTTGCGAATCTGTACCCAACTTATCGTATAAAACCATTCCTGCTCCATTTCCTCACTCTTTGTTTTCTTGAGGAAACTGGTTAGATTTAAAGAAGTTAGCTTAGTTGTAGTTATATGATTTGCGAAACTAGAAAATCCTTAGCTACAACGTTCTAGGTTTTCTTAACCTTGTGCCTCTACTAGCTGAGAACAAAAAGATAGGATTTAGTTTACTTTCTTTTTCCATGCATTCCAGCACAACGAGGGAGCTTCCCCTCCTAATTTGAAGAGCACTCATTACGTAGTGTGCATAGCTGTCCATACAAACTTACACTCCAGAGGTGTTAGTTCTTATGCCAACATGGGTATCGCTGTATCTCCAGCCTGGCACTCTCAGCTGCTTGTGCTGAAGGACATGATTCCAGCATGTTCCCAATGAAAAAGGGGAAAGTAACGACCGCCTTTTGTTATGATCTCTGGAGGTTTTGATAATCTTCCAACTGCCTCTGTACCTCTAGCAAGACCATCTTGTTGGTAGGAAAGATGGGCAATTTGTAGGGATTCCCAGTGAATCCTTGGACTCTGATGTACGTGTACCTTGGGTATTGGATGAACCAAGATCTGTACTTTCCGATCAAACTCTTGGCTTCGTGAGTCAGCCTTTGGTGCGTTCCTCCTTGGAGTATTCTGGTAATATATATGAGGAAAGCGTCATGTGCTCGTCTTAAATGGGCTTTTTCACTCAGTTGCAACTGTGGATAGAAGTCATAAGACTTCAACTCATTCTCTCCATTGCCAACCACGCCTTTGCAAATCAAGCCTGCATACCGGTACGTCCTAGCCAACATGTAAATGATGTAGGAGCTCATGTAAAATGTCTTCGTTTTCTCCAGATTGACCAGCTGCTCATGGAGGCTATCGCTTATCATACGAGACCAATTGAACATCTTTACCCCTTCAATGATTTCCTCGATGAAGTAGTACATCCATGTTTCGAAAGGCGCACCCTGAGGATTGCCAACTATTCTGTTCAGCAAGATGATGATGTCTCCGTAGTCTTAAAGTCCGTGCGTAGCAGCTTCTTGGGCATCTTCTTGGCGGAAGCTCTTGGTTTTTCCAGCCATGATTTATTAACATTTGCGGCGCAGAGGTCAAGTTTATCATCATATAATTTCCTTGCATCCTCCTTAGTTCTGTAGGAAGTCCTGTGATATGTCGGGATGCCGAAGGCCTCTTGTATAGCCAACTCTCCGAGGTGAGCTAGTATCCTCCTGTCAGGCGCAACAATCTGTCTGTCTTGCGGATTATAATGAAGGGCGCATTCTACCATCAGTTCGGCACACTCAACCGTTGGTGGGAATTTGACAGCCTGAGCAATGCCGTTCCTCATCATCCGTCGGGCAATGGGTGTTGGCAAGAATCCATTGTGCCTGTACATCCTCTTTTTAAATTCTTTGAAGTGGACATGTCTGAGGTTGGTGTCCGTGATATTTTTCCACTACGAATTGATTTTGGACCCTGGCTGCAGCCCCTTACTGGCGAACTTCATCTATGCTTGTCTGAATGGTTCTCCCCGAGTGGTCATCAACCTGCAAATACAAAAATAATTAACATTAATATAAGAACTTTTAAAATCTAGTTACTTCGGGATTTTATCCGACAAATTTATACTTTCAGCTTGTTTAAAATATGAATTTCTGCGAAAAAGCAAGCTGAAAATGGAGAAATTCGCTAAGTGCTTGACAAATCTTGTGCCGGAATGACTGGAGAAGATTTAGAAAAGAATAGAAGAGCCTTGCCAATCGATTTCCAAACCTTCAAAAATAACTTCTGGCTGCAAATTAATTCCAACTTCTGAAA
The DNA here is from genome assembly GCA_007115665.2 of Sequoiadendron giganteum. Lineage (NCBI taxonomy): Eukaryota > Viridiplantae > Streptophyta > Pinopsida > Cupressales > Cupressaceae > Sequoiadendron > Sequoiadendron giganteum. Next base: position 453,704,164 of record CM021109.1, on the reverse strand, counting down.
ATTAAGAGGAGAAGTGCACCCCTTTTTGCTGGAAATACTCCTTTTCTCCTCAAAATCACGCCTTTAGCTTAAGAATTTTCTTCTCTACCGAGAAAAAACCTACGTTACTCTCAATATTTCTTCTTCCAAAATTTATACTTTGCAGATTTGAGAGAGCTAAACTTCTCTCAATTGAACTTGTGAAAAATGAGTTGCTGAAACTCATTATAATGCTGAGAGGTGCGATTTTATTTAGTAATTGCCTTCTTTTCTCTTGAGTTTTTTGATTTTAGAATTGTTTTCTTCTCTTCGTTGCGGCAAGTTTCTAATCCTTTTCGAAATCATTAAGGCAAGTTTCCAATTTTATCCAGGCGCCACCTTCAGCCAAAATCTTCAGATTTTCTTTCTTCTTTAAAATTTTGCCTAAGTGTTGAACACTTTAAAATGTTGGAAAATATTAAATTAATCATTAAATTTAATTTTCCAACCCATTTAATCTTCGAATTGTGGTAAAATTTAATTTCGTCTAAGGCAAATTGATTATTTCTCATTTTCTCTAGACATTGAATATTTTAAATAAATTTTCCAAAGTGTTGGAAAATAATTAAAAATATCCAAAGTATTAAATTTCCAACCCGTTTAATTATTTCCAACCCATTAGAATATTGATACTTGGCAATATTTTATTTACTCAAGGCTAAATATTTAATTTTCCAATCATTTGATTTATTTCATCTAGCCAAGACGTACTCTATGATTTTCTTGCAAACTTCAACTTCTTGGGCGGACTTCAGGCTTCTCTAGACATCTGACTTAGCCAAAATTTTGATTTTCTCTAGGTTGAGCGGACTTGGAAGTCTTCCTGCCAATCACATTTTCTTTCCATGCCTTAGAACATTTTCTCCATGCTGAGGGGCGGACTTCACACTTGTCTTGCCAGTGATACTTTCTTCCATGCCTTAGAAAATTTTCTTCATGCTGAGGGGCAGACTTCACACTTGTCTTGCTAGTCATACTTTCTTCCGTGCCTTAGAAATTTTTCTTCATGTTGAAGGGCAGACTTCATTCTAGCTTGGTCATCTCTTACTCTAGGCGTATTGTTTTGATCAATGCCTTAGAAATTTTCTCTACCTCCAAAGTTGGGCGGACTTCCCAATGCTCTTGCCAAGTCTATCTTCATGGGTGGCGGACTTTGAAGTGGGCTTGCCATTGATTTTTTTCCTCAAGGGCGGACTTTCCAATGCGCTTGCCATGGGCGGAATTTGACCTCCACTTGCCAAGGGTGGACTTTCTTGTCTTCTTTCCATTCTACTTCTTCCCATGGCGGACTTGGGCTCTTGTCTTGCCATTTTCTTCTCTTTATGGCGGACTTCATGTTCACCTTGCCAGGGCGGACTTGGTGCTGGGTCTTTTCCAATGGCGCACTTCTCAGTAGGCTTGACATTTCTCCTTCCCTTCCTATGGCGGACTTTGACTTTGGCCTGCTAGTCCTTGCCTTTGGCTTGCCAGAGGCAAGGGCGGACTTGGCAAGATGTCTGCCATTTCCTTCCATGGGCGAGCCTCTCAGACTTTGACCATTTTTCATCAAACTTTGACCATTCGCCTTGATTTTTCTGTTGATTCTTCTCATTTTGGATGCGCGTTGACAATGGGACCCTGAAATGGCAACTTTCCAAAAATAGAAACTTTCTAGAAATAGAAACTTTCTAAAAATAGAAAAAGCAAAAAAGCATCCCTAAAAAATAGGAACTCCAGAATGGCCTAAAAATGTCAAAAATAAAAAAAGCGAAAAAACAAAAAACAAAATCCCTAAAAAATAGGAAGTGTTAGAATTGACTGAAAGCACAGGCGATCCTCGTCTTCCGGACCTTCCGAGCACTTCCATGATGTTTAGACACATAAACAGGTTCAAAATCTCAACTTGGCTGGAGTGACTTTCAAAAACCAGTGTTCCACGGGGACGCATCCCCCCCAAAAAACCTCGCGTTTCCTAGAGGGGGACGTCTCGGAGACTTGGGGACTTGGGGGAGACGTCCCCCCACCAAGCCACCACCAGCGCCACCATCCCACCACCAGTGTCGTTGTCTCCAAGATGCTGCTAGGACTTTGAGGATGTTGGGGTGTCCTCAAGACGTCTAGGGGACTCCTAGTTGTCTCCAAGATGTATAATTCTTATACTTATACATCTTTTAATAACTTTTTTTTCAAATACTATATGTATTTCAGCACCCTACCGCCCCCTCGCCGCCGTCCCCCCGCCGTCCCCAAACTTAGGCCCCCCGTCCCCACGTCTCGGAAACGCGTCCCCTGCCGTCCCCCCGTCCCCGTCCCCAAAACCCCGTGGAACACTGTCAAAAACTCAAATTCCAAACTCACGAAACTGCAACGCAGAGGGCGAAACCAAAAAAACTGGGGGTCCCCATTTGCAATGGGGCGATGTGTGAAATAGGTCACAACATAACCCAATAAGGACAAAGGGGAAGGTGGAGATGGATGGGATGGCATGCTGGGATGGATAACCACAAAAGTCTGAAAGTTTGACAACTTTCAGAAATTTAAGGAAATAAGTAATAACCCAAACACACCTCACTCTTAGAATTTTTTAGATTTTTTTGCGGATTTTAACACATAATGAGCACATAGGGGATGACACTGTTAGTGTTTCTTAGATCAGATTAAACAATGAAAGCACTTAGAAATATTGCAACACATAAGACAATGAACACAACAAGATACCCTGGGAAAACCCTCCTCTTGAGGGAGAAAAACCCAGCAAATGATTCTCTTATATAATGTAGCACAAGAGCAGAAATCTGCTTACAACTCAGGCCCAACAATGGCCAGCAATGTATACAACACAGTCGCACCTCTCCTAGATGCACTAGATACAAATGAATATGATCTTCCTTGAAATCGGACCGCTGCTAAGAAGTGCGAATTCTGCTCTTGAAGAAAATGCGAACTTTCTTGAATAATGAATGTGTAACAATGACAAAAATGACCTTGCCTTTATACAAGTGAGGCGCCTCTTCAAGATAGGTCGGCTCACATAAAGAAATATCAAATATAATAAAGTCGGCCCAAGCCAAGACAAAAATATTCGAACCATAAAGGGTCGGCCCTTTGCATTTAATAATATTGTGATCATGAATTAAATAGCCGAAGGCTATTCATTTAATTCATGCGCTCCTTCTTGTAGTTTGTGCAAATGAAGTGCAGACCATAGCTGCAATAACATCAACAGACACAGGGCAGCATTTAAGCAAACTTTTGGCTCGTGGAAAACCCACTATCGCAGATCGGTTATAAAAATGGACTAACACAAAGCCATTGCAACATATGGGCAAAGCATAGCATAATCTGCAATTTTGAAGCCTGCAAAGTTGGGCTCTAACAATAGTTTTCAAGATAGAACACCCATGGATGGCACTAATCAATGTTTAACTCAAGGTTAATTAAACCAAAGCCATATCTAGGATAAGATACTATTCATCTGACAGTCATTCCTTACATAATCATACCAAGACAAATTTTATGCACCTACTCCTACTCATGGTGGTGTCTATAATACAATAGTTCTGGTTATATCTTAGCGTAACATGTTGCATTATCAGTCAATTCTAATGTACATTGTCTAGCAGCCAAAGTACAAATGATATCATCCTGCAATATCATGCAGAGTATTTTTCCCTTTTCTAATGTATCCAAGTACAGTGATTTATATCATAATGTATGCATTTCTGTTACAATAGAGTGATCCCAAATACTATTGTTACACCATGATAAGGACTGTTAAGTGAGATTTTCAGATACTCGTAGCCATTAAATAATGATATACTTTGAAAAAGGATGACAGGAATCTAATGCCTTACCACCATGACAACATACAGAAGTCTTCCTTTTCTTCCCATTTGAATATAAAGATCTAATATTAATGTCCATAATGCAAGCATTAATCAGTCTTATCAAGCTCACACATATTACAATTAGTTGTCATGCACAGGTAAAGCTTACCATTTTAAAGTTATCACATATTGAAATCAGACTTAAGTAACCACCTGAATTTCTTCACAACAAAACTCCAAACATAATGGAAGGGCAACAGTAACCATTGGCACTAGTTTTTATTTTTATTTATTTATTTTGATTTTCTTATAACAGCTGTAATTACTGCCTGGGTGCCTTCTTAAAGCTCAAAAACATGTATATAATTAAAATAAATGCAGTGATTTTATTATATAACCCGCACAGTTTTGCTGGGAATAATCCTTCCATCATACTTCCCTAGGTGTTCAAAAACGGCCTGTGAGATTTTAACCCAATAGACATATTTAATCACCACAAAAGGTGTGACCACTAACAATAAGTAGGTCAATGAACATAAATAATAATTCATCACATAAAAGTGTAATATGCTGCCCTGTTTGCCTTGTTTGTTTTTTGTGTTTTGATTTGTTTGATGTTGAGAAAGATGAAGGAGATATGCCAATAATATTTTATAACAATAATGAACAGAAATATAATAGATTTGCAGCAAGAAATAACTCAGGAAATTTCACAGTTTTCCAAATACAAAGAGCAGAAAATTCCAGATTTGTTTTACAATTAGAATATCGAGTTTTATTCGATTACAACAACAACCCAGTTCATAAAATACCACTACATATCTAAATCCAACATACTCAGGAAAAGTTGGTAACTTTGTTAAAGGGCTGTAGTTGCAACCAGTAAACTGGAACCTCAATTTGGGATGCCACAACCAAGAAATGCTTTCGTTGTTGATGAGACTGAAATACCAAGCAATATGAGCCCTAGGTGCCACCTCCAGGCCAAACTAACAGCTACGAATCTCCACTGGAAGCTCCCAAATTCCAACACCACACCTAGAATGGTACGGCCAACAAATGGAAACCCTAACAACAAACTGTTAGTGTTTTATAGATCAGATAAATAACTGAAAGCACTCAATATATTTGCAACACATAAGACAATAAACACAGCAAGATACCCTGGGAAAACCCTTCTCCTGAGGGAGAAAAACCCAGCAAATATTTGTCTTATATATATAGGAACAAGAGCAGAAATCTGCTTACAACACAGGCCCAGCAATGGCCGAAGTTGATACAATGAGCAATCGCACCTCTCCTAGATGCAAAGATACAAACAAATATGTTTCTCCTTGAATTCGGTCTGCTGCTGCAAAACAATGATCTGCTGCAACTGTATGATCTGCTGCTACGCAATGATGATCTGCTGCACAATAATGATCTGCTGCTCAAGATGTTGATCTGCTGCATAAGTGCGACCTTCTTCTAGGAATGCGAATTATGAAGAATGAACTTGATGATGAAATGACAAATGAGACCTTGTATATATATAATTGAAGCACCTCTTCAATTAGGTCGGCTCTTTTAGAGAGAATAAAACAAACATAATAAATGCCAAGGGGTCGGCCCAATATAAGACATCATATGCGAACCTAAGGAGGGTCGACCCTTATGTTAATTAGATCAATGACAATATAAATTAAATAGCCGGAGGGCTATCATTTAATTTATGCCTTCTTCTTGGAGTGTGTGCGTTGGAAGTGCAGACCTAAGCTGCTTATAACATCAACACTCCCTCTCAGCTAGGGATGATACTTCTAGTTGCACAAAAGAAACATATCACCTCATTATGATAAAGGAGCTTATCACCTCATCGTGAAAGCAAATAAGATATCACCTCATCGTGATATCAACCATCATGGCTACCTCCATAGATGGTATGTACAAGTGTTCATCACTCAATGTGATGTTGTCACCTCATCGTGACTTTCACCATAGCTCTCCCAGAGGGTGAAACACAAGTACAAGAAAATCATCACGGACTCTCTCACGTGATGTTGTCATGGAGTCACACACATGACATCCACCATGGCTCTCCCAGAGGGTGGAAACAAGGGCTTTCACCTCAAATCTCAAGGAGAAATGCATTAACAAGGGCTTGCACCTCAATCTCTCTCAAATAGAGAAATGCATTATCAAGGGCTTGCACCTCAAATATCTCTCAATAGAGAAATGCATTAACAAATCTGAAGATCACTGATACTGAGACTCCCTCTCAGCTAGGACTTCATTCTCCACCATATCAAGCTTGTCTCGAAGGTACACAAACATTATCTTGAAGAGATGCTTTGATGAGAATGACTGCCATATGCTCATCAGTGCTGATATACCTCAATTGAATATCTTTCCTCAATACCATATCTCTGATATAGTGTGCTTAGTTTTGTCATGAAACACTTGGAAAGACAGAAAGCTTCTCAAAGCTTTGATTAACACAAAGGATGACAGTTGGCTTCAACAATTGTTCAACCAATCCTGCAAGGAGCTTTCGAAGCCACATTGCTTCTTGAGCTACCACAGAAGGCTGCTTCCTTCTATACTAGGATAACATCGCAAACTTCAACTGAAATAGCATCCAGAGCAACACAACCATCATCTTTAGGTTCAGTAGGCTCCCTCTGAATCTTCAATCACTTGCATCAACCACTTGACCTCATTGCCTGCAACTCTTGCCTTAGAGAAATGGTTTCCAATGCACACCACTGTAGAGATTCAGGGTTGTCCTCTTCGACCGCATCCTAGATCACTCTATTCTAAATAGGTTTGCGGAGCTACCAATCCAGGTTGACCTGACTTGAGCAATTCAGAACCCAATTGCTGAAGAGGTACTTCAACAATTTAACATCCGGCCTTGCAACACTGCAACCCTTACTTATTCTCAATGAGTCATAGAACTCCCTCTTAAGGTTAATTCTTCCTTTTCTAAAAGATGTCTTCAGCTAATCACTTAGTCTCATAGCTACAAGTAGAGTCTCCATCCTTCAACCTATAGGATGCATCAAGCTCTTCTTGAAAGCAATCTCTTATGCTTCTTGATTTATCCTGAAATCATTAACAAGAGATTACTAATAGTTCATAGAACTCAACTATCAAATAGACATACCATAACTAGGAGCATACATGATTGACTATCTCAATAGCATGAATTGGTGGCTACAAAACAATTCATGAACATTAGTCAACCATGCAATACTTCAAAATCTTGAGAGTAATAGATAATTAATTCATCAATCATGACATGTCTTTCTTTCAATTTCTCGGAAGAGCTAATCTCAAAAGACAATCTTCACAATTTAGTATGATACAACTTGCAATGAATAAATCTAAAGAATCTTATCACAAAGATCACTATTTATTGGTCACACATAATCCTAAGTAAATAATGTCAGATTTGCACAACTCAACAAATTGAATTTTAGCCTAGAATGGTAAAACAAAGAATACTTATCTCTTAAATATTCTGAAGGGTGGACACGGTATGATACGTTGCTCTTGCGCTTAGTACACAACCTTCACAGCTTGAACATAGGCCCATGACTAGAGTAGAAATTCACTAGAATCATTTTGGGGAGAGGTCTCAATTACATCCGCAAATGAAGCATGATGATTAGGCCTGGTAGGACAATCCTTCTCATAGTGACCAAGTTTGTCACATCTAAAGCATTGAACACGAGAGAGGTCCCACTTCTTCTTGAATGTAGGAGCACCATCTGACCCATTATCTCGATTCCTCTTGAAGAATCCTTTCTTCAAAACTTTTCCTTTCTTCGACAAATGAGAGGTGAGAAAATGTAAATCTTCATTCTTTGAACTTTGACCAATGCCTCTAGCCGCCAACCTCGACTCCTCTTGAATGCAGTCTGCCCTTAATCGATCAAACTTGGGAAGTTTCGATCTTGCACTAATTCCTTGAATGTAAGACTCCCAAGATGAAGGAAGACCATTAAGAGCCAACATGGTCAAATCCTTGTCATCAACAATATGACCAATGGTAGAGAGTTGATCTTTCAATTCGGAAATCTTCATGAAGTAGGTGATGACAAACTCTCCTTCCGCCATCTTAATGTGAAGTAGTTGTTGCTTCAAGGTTAGGGCACGATTGGTGTTGTTGATTTCGTACATCTCTTCCAATGTTTTGAACATCTCCCTTGCGGTATCCAACTTGAAGACAATTGGAACAACATGATCTTTGACGGAATCAACCGACACTTTCTTTGCCCTAGTATCTTTCTTCCTCCACTGCAACTTCTCTTTTTCGTCCTCAGGTTCGGGAACTTTAGTTTTCACAAACTCAGCCAAATCATTCTCTTCCAATGTGAGCATGATCCTGAACCTCCATATTGTGTAGTTAGAAGCTCCTTCGAGTCTATCTTCGATTTTCAGACCATTCACCATCTTGAAATTCAAAAAATGGAGATAGACTGAAAAAGATTAAAGTGAGTGCTGCAAAACAAATTTGATCACGATCTTTTTCAAACCCGCTCTGATACCATGTTAGTGTTTTATAGATCAGATAAATAACTGAAAGCACTCAATATATTTGCAACACATAAGACAATAAACACAGCAAGATACCCTGGGAAAACCCTCCTCCTGAGGGAGAAAAACCCAGCAAATATTTGTCTTATATATATAGGAACAAGAGCAGAAATCTGCTTACAACTCAGGCCCAGCAATGGCCGAATTTGATACAATGAGCAATCGCACTTCTCCTAGATGCAAAGATACAAACAAATATGTTTCTCCTTGAATTCGGTATGCTGCTGCAAAACAATGATCTGCTGCAACTGTACGATCTGCTGCTACGCAATGATGATCTGCTGCACAATAATGATCTGCTGCTCAAGATGTTGATCTGCTGCATAAGTGCGACCTTCTTCTAGGAATGCGAATTATGAAGAATGAACTTGATGATGAAATGACAAATGAGACCTTGTATATATACAATTGAAGCACCTCTTCAATTAGGTCGGCTCTTTTAGAGAGAATAAAACAAACATAATAAATGCCAAGGGGTTGGCCCAATATAAGACATCATATGCGAACCTAAGGAGGGTCGGCCCTTATGTTAATTAGATCAATGACAATATAAATTAAATAGCCGGAGGGCTATCATTTAATTTATGCCTTCTTCTTGGAGTGTGTGCGCTGGAAGTGCAGACTTAAGTTGCTTATAACATCAACACAAACAAACTATCACAAAACTCCTCCAATCTGCCACTATAAGCCTAATATGCAATAGCCTCCTTAAACTGAAATAGAAACTTCACAAACTAGCAAACTCCAAATAAAACTCCAGGGAAGGCGTCCAGCACCAAGAGTTTGCAATATAACCGGAATACTTGCAAATTTGTCTCTAAAGAGACTTTTACAAATTTGTTGAATCCAACTATGAACACACTGTGAAATACCTGTAAGATATCTCCAACAAATACCAGCTAGAGTAGATCTTTCATTATTGTAGTCAGTTTTCTTCAAGAGGGTTTTCATCCTCAGGAAGGCTGAGATGGACCAAGTCCAAATCTCCAGAACCACGCAAGGTTTTCTTAGAGAGAAATATCAAAAAATAATAAACGCTAAATAACCAAATGAGCTAACCTCCTTTTATACTTTTTGAACCAAACTCTCTAATAGCTTCTATTTAAAATTCACTTTTTAATTTAAATACTTTTTTATTAAAATAATGATATTTTGACACGCAAGGTCCCTGTTTAATGCATCCATTATTTAAAACATTTCATCCTGGTTCCGATGGGCTATAACTCTAAGGTGCCTTTTAAATTTTTTAAATAATATGTGGCATCCCTAGTAAAATTCTTAAAATAAAGCCATTAATATACTCATTTTGTGGAAAATGCCGGAATGCATTAGGATCGGAAACTGATTGCATTGGAGTGATCTCGATGAAGAATAATGATAAATGGAGCCGATCGGGTGACTTACTAAAAATAGAAGCTCCCTCCAAGAATCTTGGAGCCCAAACTGGAAGTCGGAAATAACATTTGAAAGCATCGTAGAACTCCTCTAAACCAACTGAGCTCACTGGTAACATCAAATTACCTCTCTGATCAAGCAAACACAAACCTAGAAAGACATCTCCAACTGTAGAGCGAGAGAACCCTAAAATGGGGACATTAAAAAAAGACACCTACAACTGCAAGGAGGAAGCCCAAAAAGAGCTTTAAGCACTCGCATGATAAGTGTTTTATAATATGTTTCATAGCATAACTTCCCAATGCCTTCAAATTGGGCTTGTTTAAAGGTCTTAGAAGCTATGAAACCAATGCAATTGTTAGATATGAAACTAGATTCACTTCTATATAATAAAATATAAATAGAATTAGAAAGGAATCAAATTTCTTCAAATCTTTAGAGCGTTCCAGCCACTTAAAAAAAATTATAATCATTTCTTGCCAGCAAACTATCAAAACTGACATTTATCAACAATGGTTCAGATAACTAGATGAAGATCTAAGTTCCTATTTAGCAGAGATTGGAAGTATGATGGCCATGGTGGCTTTGAGACATTTTATCAAACACTTCGTGGGTAACCAAAAAGACTTATGCGCTTGTTACAAAAGTAAATAAAGTTAAAAAGAATACACAGTCACCAATTAGGGGTTCATTCATAGGGCCTTTAAATGACAAGCTAAGAAATCCTTTCGTCACACATTCGGTGGCTTACAAATACCAGCTGAAGAGTATTCCTGGATTACACCTTAATGACCGAAGCACTTAGGTCAAGAAATATAACAACTTATTTTACATGTTCAAGATTCAAACCCGGTAGGTCTCTAACAGAGGTCTTGACTCAGCTTTGTTTTTCTTATTTACCTTAGACTCATTAACGAGTCTAAGAACAATAAGAAAACTATATTACGTACTACGTAGTATAAGACAAATTCCCAACAAGACAATGCTAAACATTGAATATTCAACCCTCAACATAATTCTAGGAAGAATCATCACTTGAATACTCATCTAACTGCAACAACAATAGCACTTTGAGATTTTCAACCAGATCCAAACTAACAGAGATTCATGGTTCCATCAAACCCTAGACCCAAATGCTCTGAAGAATGTAAAACATATGTAGGGCACATAATCTATTTGACAAAATACCTCAAAGAAATGAAATAGAATCATACATCTAGCAATTGAACATTGGGGATTTTATTTATAGGGTTAAGGACCACCATGAAACATTTGCTATGCTTCAATAATAGAGCCTTTGAAACCCTTTCGAGCCAAAGTACCAAATATACCCAATCTGGCTGTTCTCAACCCTCAATATCTGCTGCAACTTCCACGCCCCTTGCTTGTGCCTATTGTGCCTCCTTTCTACAGTTGTGCCTCTTTCAAGCTCAGCCAAAATGCTAAAAAAAGTCATGAAATTCTCATCTTGCCCCTTCTCCATCCGCAAGCTCTCTCCTACCTCCAATTATGCCCTCCTCCCTTCTTGCTCGTGATCCTTTTTCCCTGACGAGTTCTCCTGTCTTGTCCATTTCAATGGCAGAAAATGCAGGCCATACCATTTTTAATGGGGTTTGCAGAAATTTCTCTTCCCAATATGCTACCTTCTCTCTCTGGTCTATGCAGCCCAGCCTTATTAATTAAGGGTTATTATTCTATTGCCTTTGTTTCAAACACTATTAATATATTACCTCATATTTGACTAACTAATTTATATTAATAACTTTTATCAGGTGGCTTAACATATGCCAAAAATACTTATTTTAATTTATCATGATTGACAGTTAATAATGGGTGCAAGACTTGAGCCCACACATTTAACCTTATAATTAGCTATTAATAGGTCATCCTAAACATTAATTAAATCATATAATCTGGATGATTATGACTTAATTATAATCACCTCTTATTTTTAAGTTATAACCTTTGGGGTACAGTGTATATAGGATGACAGGACTTCCTAGTCCTATCAACCAACATGGTCATTGCTAGACATGCCTCGACATCACAATATCATAGGAGAAGTTATAATAACATGGTTATCAACTTCTAATTCTATCATGTTTACTTTCAAACTGTGATTAAAAATTACCTCATTTTGCACATTGCCCTTGGTGAAGCAATCAATGAACCTATCCATGACATGTTAAGAATAGGTACCTTAGGGGGATGTGACAATCTGCTAGAAGAACACAAGAATGTGATTATGATTTTGAAAGTTTAAAGGCTGGGAGAGATATGGATTGGGTTCAAATCACTCCAGACCAGCCTCAAGACAAGCTTAGTACAATTCCCTCTAAAAGAAATCTTGAAAGCACTCATCACCCTAAATAACTTGCTCCTTAATATGAAGAACCGGAGCAAGAACCATATTCTCATGATGCCCATAAACCATTTTTAAACCAAGAACCTGTTCAACCTAATATAGAAAACCCTGAGGTATAAACATTAGAATCGCTTGGTGAGCTTAGAGCCTGGTATAATCATCACAAGCCTTTTTTAAACCCAGCAGTAAGCTGACAGCGCTCAACAGGGCCACTAGACAACCTGCTGCAACCAAGCCATTTGTCACCTAATCCAGTATGTCAGCAACTTCATTCCCAAAATAACAGAAGGCCTCCACCTAGAAAGAACATGCATCTGCAAAGACCTCAACTTCTGAGACTGCCTTTGGAGCTGATAGATGTAGACACCTGAATTTCCTTGAAATCCCAAATGATCCTAACTTAGTGCTCAAGGAAATCAGAGGTAAACTTCCGAAGTCCAAGTGAATATTGAAATCACTGGGGAAGACCACTTAAGACTCTTTGTTAATATAACCAATGTCTATGAAATAGAGGATGAAGATGTCATGATGAAATTATTTGTTCAGTCTTTAGAAGATAGTGCCAGAGAATGGTATGGAAGTTTACTCGATCAAAGTGTTGACTCATGGAATGAATTTATAAGGGATTTTAGACTACAATATGGAGATTTTACAAGGATTTCATAGATTACCTGTAATCATTTTTTTCTGAATTTTTATGCTTTGCAGGCAAAGGAACTAGGAGGAGCTACTATGTTTGTGAGGGATGATAATAGGCTATCTTTGAATGATGATGGGTACTAACCTCTAAGATGCACGACTGTCTCAAAGTATGACAGATATTGGATACCATAGGTAGAGGATTAATGTTGGCATTTTAGAGCCAATTTTAACATCTAACATGTAATGCATATTTTCAATTTTTTATTTATTTAGAGCTGGTGAGGCCCAGGGCTCAAATGTACAATCTTCTTACATAAAATTGCAGCAAAAAGTTACAGTGTAACAAAATGCATAAATATGCATTGGAAACTCTAAGTGATTTTAATGAAATCATTTGGACGCTCATATGCAAAGTTCTTTTACCTCTAAGACGCTGTTGGTGTTTCAATTCGCACCTTTGGTATGTGAATTAGAAACGGACAGCTATGCACAA